>CAKAKW010030968.1:0-17059 GCA_916700785.1 Sebastes flavidus
TAGAGGAGGAGACCCTCCAACTCCTGCTAGAGGAGGAGAAGACCCTCCAACTCCTGCTAGAGGAGGAGAAGACCCTCCAACTCCTGCTAGAGGAGGAGAAGACCCTCCAACTCCTGCCAGAGGAGGAGAAGACCCTCCAACTCCTGCTAGAGGAGGAGAAGACCCTCCAACTCCTGCTAGAGGAGGAGAAGACCCTCCAACTCCTGCCAGAGGAGGAGAAGACCCTCCAACTCCTGCTAGAGGAGGAGAAGACCCTCCAACTCCTGCTAGAGGAGGAGACCCTCCAACTCCTGCTAGAGGAGGAGAAGACCCTCCAACTCCTGCTAGAGGAGGAGGAGGAGACCCTTCATCTCCTGCTAATGGAGAAGACCCTCCAACTCCTGCTAGAGGAGGAGGAGGGTCTCGGGTTTCCTCCCACACTCCAAAGACAGGATGCTCAGCTGAGATGGACCCTCTAAATTGACCCCTAAAATAACAAGTCAATAAAAACTTTTCAAAACAAAAGTTCTTTCCATATAGTTGTATTGAGTAGTATAGTTAGTGGAGTTGTTACTACAGCCATCACTGTATGCTCAGTGTTTAATAACTACTTGTGGTCTATACTGTGTTTGAACTGTTTTTAAAAGACCCCCGTGTTAAAAGTAGGTGAGCAAGAAAGACAGTAAGATTAGTTCAACTCAAAACTACAGCCAGAGTTTGTAATTAACCATATTCACAAAGAATAGTGAGTCCATTGACCTTTAGCTTTTGTTCCCCAAAACTGTCAATAATAATAATAAAGTTATTCTTTAAAATAACTAAATGAGGTCTATAGCAGCTGCTGTCAATATGAATGTGACAATCTAAGCACACACGACGAGCCTGCTCCAGTGCTCCAGTGCTCCAGTGCTCTGCTCTGGTATGAAGCAGCATGCAGTGCAGTCAGCTCTGTTGTAAACACCTACCTTGGTACTATCTTTGTTCCTGTATGGTGTCCATTGTCTGTCTCAAACGGACACAACCAAAACAATAGCAGAGTTGTTGGCTAGTCCGAGCGGGGAGGCTGACAACAACTTTGTTTCGTTGTGAAGTCAACCAGGATGAGAAAAATACAATTTCCTGTTAAAAACTTTCAAAATACAGCTCGTATTGTTTACCGTATCCGGAAGAGAAACGTTTTAGAATGATGCTTACTATTGTTTTGAAAGGAGCGCCTCTGAACCTCCGGTGTTATTGTGTCTCCCCGGTGTAACCATGGGGGTGTAACGCAGCATTTTGAAAGACTTCCTCCCGGGGACAAAGTCCCGTTAACGCGGGACCGACCGACCAGACAGACCGACAGTCTAATTTGTTAGTTGTGTCCATAACACTTGTCTAATGATGAGAGTGAAGTGGCCACACAGATAGAAAGTGTTTGGTCTGTTATATTTCAGTCGGAGTGGTACCTCCTCTTTGCTGCTGCGCGCTTCTTTGCTCCACAGTGAAAAGTTTTATAGTATATCTAAAGTTATATATATGTATATATATATATATATATACATATATATACATATATATATATATATATATATGTAGAGAGAGAGTCATGATATCTGGTGTTTTCATAGCTTTGTTTCCACCAGTAATATCACATAACCTTATATATATAGATTTATGTATTTTTTATTTGTTTTGAGCCTGATTGCCACCTCTCTTCCTGCTGCATATGAATGAAAGTAACACTATTTTTTTTACATGTTGTCACAGAGAAATATTATTGAATGAGTTTAAGGCTCTGGTGAAATCGCTGCAGTCCAGGTTGTCTGTGTGCAAGTGTTTTGTGTGAGCAAGTTTTAATGTTGTTAATTTATGTGTTGTCTGTTACTTTTACTATAACTGTCTTGCTGCTATCTTGGCCAGCTCTCCCTTGTAAAAGAGATCTTTGATCTCAATGGGACTAACCTGGTTAAATAAAGGAAAATAATAATAGTAATAATAGTAATAATCTAAGAAGAAATCATAAATATTGGTACATCTTTGGAACACTAGGGAAACCTAGCACATTACACCTTGCATATATTTGGAATAAAAAAAATTATGTATGTGTATGTATTTATTCCATTTCTTCTTTCTATGTCACAAAGCTACCACCAGAGGGCGACAGAAACCAGCAGCACAGAGCGGAACTATTCTTCAGGTAGCGGAAAAAGGGGGTCAATAATTATGACGGACCAGCATGGCGACAAAAACATAGCTAATGCAAAACAAGCGACATGAATGTGTGTAATTAACCTGTTATTACTTTAGTTTCTCGTTCGTCAATGTTCACACTAAATTGAGACATTTGTACCAGTCCTTCTCGGTGTCTGTGACGACATATTCAGTAACGTTACAGTCACTTTAAGGACAGAAACGTCACAGCAACGTGAGCTGGTTATCGTCATTAAGAGCCACTGGAAGGAAACACGTTAGTCAGTCAGCGCGCTGGTTAACAGGTAGATCATCATGTGGGGGGAAATCGTCGAGCCTCCGGTTAAAACACAACCGAGTTTGTGTGACAGTGAAGATACAAGTGAATTACCAGAAGAACCGGTGACACGGTCCCAGATATGCGACTTTCACCGCCCGGCAGACAGAGACACCCTGCAGCCGAGACCAGACATCCAGGTGAGATCACCCCTCTGCTTTGTATGCAATGCAAATACCTGCACACTGCTTCATCATTCTGCTTTACTGGCTGCTTATCTCACACAGTTCGTGAGCAAGGCGGAGGCCATCTGTGTAAACGACATGGTGGAGGCCGTGGCCATGAGTGGAAGTATGGTGAAGAGCCAGCAGAAAGGAGATGCTGAGCTGAGCCTGCTGCAGCGCAGAGAGGAGCTGCTGCATCAGTACAGCAGCAGACCGCTGGTGTTCCTGGAGAGGTACCATGTACGTGTGTACACAGCTCACTCACTGTGTGGATGTGTCTATTCACCCACACATTAGGGTGTGTGTATATGTCCTGGGCAGCATCAGACACAGGGGCTCATGTGTCAAATTCCGATCAAACGGTCAAACTAGGCAGCGCTGATCAAGTATGAATCAATATCGTGATACTGTAATGCCTATTTCTCGCTTAAAATGTTTTCAGAATCATCTTGTAGTGAACTGTTTAGCTGTAAAATGAGAAAGTTTGTGACCAGCCATGTTGAGATCAAGTTGAGGAAATACCAAGCACCGCCCACCAGCCGGGGCACAGCCAATAGGAATGCTCTCTCTCTCTGAAATGACCTGTGATTGGCCAAAGTCTCACAGATTTTTTAAAACCTGAAAACAGAGCCATGAGGAGGTGCAGAAGTCTAGTTTTCTCTCAGAACACTTGAATTACAATATGCTGAAAAGTTATTATGGAGCTTTTGCCCAGTGATTCCAAACATATTCTACCTACTGCTACTTTAAGACCGGGCTTAGTGGGTTCACTGTAACACATTTATTAGAGGATATTATCAGTGTTTTTGTCTTGTGTTTATATAAATGTAAGTCAGTTTTATTTATAGAGCCTAATATCACAAATCACAAATTTGCCTCAGCACATTCATCATTTGGCAAAAGGTATTTAGCATACTGACAACACAGTTTTTTTGTGCTAACCTAACTGCCCCATTTCTAGGCCTGCCTCAAGCCCCGGGACCTGTCAGCGTTTGCCCACGTCAGCTCAGACCCACGGGCTCTTCACTACAGCAATGTGATAGAGAGACGAGCGGCAGCCTTCACTAACAGGACAAGAGTTCGAAACCAGCGCTACGCTGCCCTCAGGGCCCTGCAGACGGGTAGGGGCTTCTTTTTGTCAACTGAAACAAAGAATATATTGATTCATATCAGTTAAGAGTTCTTTAGCACAAGAATTGTCCAGGCTCTTTCAATAAGACTCATGTAAACTCATTTTACATTAAACAAAAGCACTGCGCTCTTCTTTCCTTCCCACCTCGTCATCCCTTTGTTCCTCTGCCCCACCTCCTCTTCTAGAGGGAGAGTATTTCAGTGAGGAACAGATGCGGACGAGGGAGCCGCTGCTGTATGAACAATATATTGGCCAGTACCTGACTGATGAGGAGGTGAGAGCATGATGCAGTTTTCATTTCACAACTAACTAGTTCAGTTTAGGCCGTTTCTTTGAATTCAGTATGTGTTTTTGAGTAATTTCTGTATGTTTTAGGTGCTGGAGCGCTCCCAAGAGGCCATGCAGGACGATGCACAGGGGGGACCGGGGGCGCCGGCGGGAGGCGCAGGAGGGCTCGCCCACCTCCTCCTCAACTCCTACCAGGAGCGTCTCATCCAGAATCGGCTGCAGGAGGAGCAGGAGAGAGAGGAGGGAGCACGGGAGGAGGAGGATGAGGACGATGGTGAGAAGTTATATATTAAATGCAGTTTTTGTTGCTCTTGTGGATTGAAGTGAAGAGACAAAGAAGGTCTGTCTCTGTTCTCCTTTTCCCTGTATACTCTGAGTGCTTCTCTCTCTGTTCTGCCAGTCATCACGTGTCTTTCTCTTTGTTCCTCCTGTAGACGATGCTGTCCAGCAGAAGGAACGGCAGCCCACCCCAGAGGAGAAGGCTCTGCTCAGGGAGGAGTTCATCAGTCAGATGCACCAGCGCTTCCTAGATGGCAAAGACAAAGATTTCAACTACAGGTCAGCCACACCACCGCTCAATGGGCATTCATACAATGTATCACTACAAATTACGGCTGTCAATCGATATAAATATTTAATCGCGTGGTTGTCCATAGTTAATCGCAAATTAATGACACATTTTTATCTGTTCAAAATGTGCCTTAAAGGAAGATTTGCCAAGTATTTAATACTCTTATCAACATTTGAGTGTTCAAATATGTTTACCGTTTATATTTATTATTGGACATCAATTAACAACACAAAACAATTTACAAAAAGCCCAACAGGCAACAACAGCTGTCAGTGTGTCAGTGTGCTGACTTGACTATGACTTGCCCCAAACTGCATGTGATTATCATAAAGTGGGCATGTCTGTAAAGGGGAGACTCGTGGGTACCCATAGAACCCATTTTCATTCACATATCTAGAGGTCAGAGGTCAAGGGACCCCTTTGAAAATGTCCATGTCAGTTTTTCCTCGCCAAGAATTTAGCGCAAGTTTGGAGCGTTATTTAGCCTCCTTCACGAAAAGCTAGTATTACCTAGTCGGTACCAATGGATTCCTTAGGTTTTTCTAGTTTTGTATGATACCAGTACCTTCACTAGCTTTAAAACTGAGCCCACTACAACCTCCGAAAGATGGATGCGTTAATGCGTTAAAGTAATTAGTGCCGTTAAAAACATTTTTTGCGTTGTTGCGTTAACAGTAATAGCCCTACTAAAAATATAAATATCTACTGAGTCCTGCTCAGGATATTTAGGGCTTTGAAATAAAAAATTGAGGAATTATTCTAGATAACATAAGATAAGTAAATAATTTCTGAGTGAGCAGGATTTTTGAAAATGTGTTGCTGTGACAATAAACATGATTTTCAAGTGGTGGACTTGTTTGTAGTGTCACCTTGTAGCTTCATTTGTAGATATCAGTGACACAGACAAACTAAAGATTCGTAACTATTAAGGTGCTGATGACATTGAGATCCCATTTTTTACTTAAACAGTAAGTATTTTTCTATTATTAGTGGGAAATTTCAAATGGAAACACATTACAGTGGCTGGTGCCCCGACTACAGAAACCTGCAAGATCTTTTAAAATATTCCACTATGGTTAAATGTTAAATTTTTCCTAATATACAAAGTAATAAACAGAGTAGCGAGCTTATAGTGAATTCATTATAATGTTAAAGTTATATCTCCAGAAGAAGTGACGAGATGTTACCAAACCTTTTGTGTTGCTTTTAAAGTGTTAAGTGCTTGTGTCCATTACAGCGAGGTGGACGAGAACCCCGACTACGACAACTTGGACATAGTCAGCAGAGACGCGGAGGATAAATACTTTGATGAAGACGACGATGATGATGATGATGAGGAGGAAGAGGAGGTGGAAAACGATGAAGAAGAAGAAGAACAACATATGACAGAATAGCCGCTGTATTAGTAGTAACAACTGTTTATTACTCACTGCTTTGATTGATCTGTAAATACAAATGTACAAAACAAGGATATGTATTGTAATTTTTTATGTTAAATGTGAATGCAAACATAGCTGGTAATAAATATCGTTCTTTTTTTAGACTTTTGCAAATATATATATAATGCCTTTCTAACTATATCTGTGCCCTGTAGTTACCAGATGACTGACAGCAGTTTTCTATTCAACTTGTTTAATGGACTTGTTTAATGTACATCCTGCACAAATAAAATGTCTGTTTCAATCTACAAATATCAACATAAACCAAACAAAGAACAACAACATTATTACGTTACAAGAGGAAATAACATTTTTGGTAGACATACATTATCATTAAAAAAGTACATGCGGTGGATTCCCTGCATTTATCTTTAGTATTTAGGTCCATGTGTGACATACATTTCCTCTCCTAAAGCTGAAAACATGTTTACTAATTTGTCTATGCTAAAAGGTGTAAAAATCAGCCCAGTACAAGAGCCAGTGAATTACAAAAATATCCCAAAAGATTTCAAAATTGCTACTTTTCCGTAACGTTTCTTTACATCAGTGCAAGAAGAAATGGAAAATGATCAGCTAATAGTCTGATAAACCTAAATGCTAATTATGACAACTTCACAGAAATATCTAATAAGATAAAATGATGACATTTTGGATGGACATGGACGTAAACTGCAACTTGACTGGTTGGCAGAGGCATACATCTGCGAGGCGGTAATCCTAGTCTTTCACAGTGATTGAGGTCACGTTTCGAGAATTCAAGAGTTCAAGTTGACATCTGGGTCCATAGTCATCAAGTGGCTCGGAGTATTAAATTGGCCCAGAATCCTGAGAGGGACTCATTTTTGCTTTCGCTCCCTAAAGAAAGGGAGAAAAAGCCTTTCATCATCAAATGCAGTGAATTACTAAGTCCAGACAGATTTTGGGAGAACTCCACAGCTGACCTAACCTGAGATCCATGGGTCTCTTCAGCATGACCGACCTGGCGTGACAGCGTAGTGAAATAGTTGCTAGGAAATGGTGTTCAGGCAAAGATATGCACACACATTTTAGAGAAAGGTGTGTTGGGATTGCTCAACAACACACAACTTGCTTGGGTGTCTACTGCTTCCAGTTTTCAAATGGAAAAAAAGCATGACGTCACTGTCAAAGTCATTTGAAACTAGCCACCGAAATTGAATTCAGTTCTCAAGTGGATGTTGCAAGTTTATAGCAAGTAAGTAAGTGATGCAGTTTTTGACCAGTATTTTACTAACTGTCATTTTAGGTATACCAGTAAAAACCCTTAGTGATCCCTGAGTGATTAGCATTATCCCATTTTCCAACCTGTATACATAATAAATAGAGATATATACTTGGGCTGTTATTCAATTAAAATATTTAAATCGTTATTAATCTCATGATTGTCCATAGTTAATCGTGATTAATCGCAAATTAATTGCGCATTATCTGTTCAAAATGTACCTTAAAAGGAGATTTGTCAAGTATTTAATCCTCTTAACATGGGAGTGGGCAAATGTGCTTGCTTTATGCAAATGTATGTATATATTTACTATTGAAAATCAATTAACAATACAAAACAATGACAAATATTGTCCAGAAACCCTCACAGGTACTGCATCTAACATAAAAAATATATGCTCAAATCATAACATGGCAAACTGCAGCCCAACAGGCAACAACAGCTGTCAGTGTGTCAGTGTGCTGACTTAACTATGACTTGCTCCCAAAGTGCATGTGATTATCATAAAGTGGGCATGTCTGTAAAGGGGAGACTCGTGGGTACCCATAGAACCCATTTTCATTCACATAACTTGAGGTCAGAGGTCAAGGGACCCCTTTGAAAATGGCAGTTGACAGTGCTCTGATGATTCTATACGACGTTATGAGCTTTATTTAGTCTCTTTCTCAACAAGCTAGTATGACATGATTGGTACCAATGGATTCCTTAAGTTTTTCTAGTTCATATGATGCCAGTATCTTCACTCTAGCTTTAGAACTGAGCCCACTATGAGGTACAAATCTCAAGAATTTGTGTTAACGTGTTAGTATCACGTTAACTTTGACAGCCCTAATATACTGTAGGCTATACAGTACATATACATGTCATTGATATTAAAGTAATGTGCGTGAATTCTTACCATGCAAGCTTGCTCCAGTGAAATTGTTTCATCCTTTAAGTTCCTTTATTTTCAGAGTGTAGTATTCATCTTGCAGCTTCAAGACTTTCAGTTGCATTTTTATTTTCTCCCTCTTCAGCTGGTCAAGGTCCATTGTATCCAGATTAGAGCAGGTGGAGATTGGACCCTCCACCACGTCGGAGGGTTGAGTGCTGTCTGAAGCCTTGGGAACCCTGTGAAAGGAAAAATATTGTATGTCCTTGCATGTAAATGAGCATCTTTGTTTATCCAAATAATGTCCTTGTTAGACCTTACCTTGTCTCACAGCTCATCACTTGTAATTGTGCTGCATCATGGCCAGCGGTGGTGGCATCTGTGTTTCCTGCTCCCTGTGTGACTATCGGCACAGGGGAGGTACAGAGGTCGGCACGGTGATTGCTGGTTGATCCAATATCTTTGGTTTTATTCAGGATTTCAGATCTGACGCCTGGGGTCGAGGTAGCTGGTGCACATAGAGGTGTTGCAGTTTGGATTTCTCTCTCTCCATCTTTCTTTCTTTCATTACTTCGTGTGACCTCCTCTCCATTTTCTTCCTGTACGCCTCCATCGATGGCTGGGTCGGACGTTTGCGAGGGATCAACGGGGTCGTCTATTGCCGCATCGCTGCGCTCTCTCTCCTCTTGATTTTGTGCATCCTCATCCAGTGGCTTACACCTACTGTCTGCTCACAAATAAAAATAAGGTTACAGGAAAGAATCACTTGAATTACTGTGGAATTAGCTTTCCTGACTTTGGTCTGTCAACATATTAAAGTACAATTATTATGTTAATACAAACCTTCTAGTAGATGCTTTATTCCATTGGACTGACAACCTCTCGTGGCCTGAAATTAGAGCACATACAGAATCATCATTCAATGGTACTAAGTGACTATCATCACCAGCAGAGATCAGTATTATGGTTCATATGTGCAGTTGACTCTGTTGCCTCCATAAGATCAGTAAATGACAGTATGTCTGGCATTACTCCCGTTTTTTTGTGGAGATTGGAGTCTGGAGCTGTTGCATACAAGCTATCCACCCTTAAAAGTTCCTCTGATAACTCAGAGTTGCCCTGGCTTTCTCTGTTTTCCTCACAAAAGGAAAGATATGAAATAGTCCGCCCCCGAAAGTACGCTTTGAAAAAAATCAAATTTCAATTTTGATGCTCTAAAATCTTAGTAACTGAGCATGTTATAGGCTCCCATATAAATAAGACAATAGCTAAATCTTAAATCATAATAGGGAAAAAAAAGAAGTAACACCACATAAAACTAGTCCGGCTGAAAGCTAACTAGGTCAGTTAAGCGGTAACTGCCATCCCTGCCTCTGACTCCAGTGGAAATCACGTGATTTCATGTGGTTAAGATACCTTTGAATCACATATTGAAAATGTATTTGCTTTAAGATTAATTTATTAAACTAGGTAATTGGTTCAAATGTGCAAGATAGCCCCTCGATCACTACTGCGCAGACTGGCTCCAAATGACGTTGGCAGATCTCGTATCCGAGATATTTTGGTTTCACTTTTATATAGTGGGAGGATGTAAAGCCGCGTCGTCCGTTTATATATGTTATGGGTAAATTGTTTACTCGAGCACCAAGTTCTTCATAGATCTAGTCTCGTAATTTTGCTCTCAAAGTTCACCAGATTGATGCATTTAACTTGAAATTGTTAAAAAAAAAACACAAGTTTCTCTCCATCTTACCTCTGGAAGCCTTTTGATGACAACTTTTACTTCCTTCTTTAATGATGTTCTTTTCTTGGGTGTTGAAGTGATCGATTTTGTCTCCCTTTCTGAAAGATGGAGAGTGATATTCACACAGGTAATCACTTAGTAGCCGAACATGTTAACATTCATTTCAATAATAGATGATACAGATGATAATTCCTGTAGGAAACGTCACCTTCAAAAACACTGTTGTCTTCGCCGTTCTCAGCAACAGCAGGCACATCGTCATCTTCCATTTCCCCTTCTTGACTCTTGTCATCTCCTGAGTCGACAACTTCTCCTCCATTTTCAGCCGCTGCCGTTTCTCCCTCATCCTCCTCTGTCTCCGGTGCCGGTTCCTCACTACCTGGATTCCAGTTGTTGTCTTTAACATCATCTTCCTCAGTTTCTTCTGCGGACTGTATTTCTGACTCTTTGACAGGGATATAATAAGATGTACACTTTATAATTGTAATACTTGGTAGGCCTAAACAAATGAATAACATTAACTTGGCATGCACACTGCTTATTTTTATTTGAATTAAATTTCGGATTTAAAGGGACTGTATGTAAGTTTTTTATTTTTTATTGCCAATGTTTGAACAGGTTGTAAAAAAAAATTAGATTTTCTGCGTCTCCTGTAGACTACATTTAATGTGAAGAATACGGGTCAGTTTTTCCAGGAAAATCCAACGGATGTGGCGTCATGCGCGCACCCGAAGAGAGACAGATATCCATTCACGCTCACATTCACACTTACGGGCAATTTAGAGTCAACAATTAACTTAACCTGCATGTCTTTGGACTGTGGGAGGAAACCGGAGCAGCCGGAGTAAACCCACGCTAACACGGGGAGACTATGCAAACTCTGAAATATAGTGATATTGTGTTTTTAGCTGGCTAATGTTTCTAATCACGTTCAGTCTCGTGTGTGTCGTCTCACTGTTTCGACCGATGCTCTCTCGTGTCTACGTAATGCGAGCCCGAGCGCGAGCAACATGACGCTGATTGTCGTTGACTTAGCGGCCACAAGTGTCATTGTTAACAAGCTATTTCTGATTCTTACATAGAGCCCCTTTAAATTACATTAAAAAAAAGGCAGACAAACCTTCAGATGAACTCGTGATGCAATTACGTGACAGGATTTTTTTTTGCTGGCAGAATATAGAAAAAAAACAAAACAAGACTCATCATCACTGTCAAGGCATGAATTTTTATATCACATTGAATTCTGATGTTCCGTTACCTTTATAGTCTCACTTCTTCTCCTTTTAAATCCCTTGGTTGTTAAGGATCCTTTCTGTGATAATAGTGAGAAGTTTATCTTGTGTTTGTTCTAATTTTCTTGAATAAAGAAAAAAAAATGCATAAAGGACACAAAAAAGTCTTACATCAAACAAAAACTGCAGAGGCTTATTTTTATGGGAAATAGTTTGTTTCCATTTTTTACTGGACGCTTTCCCCCCAAAGTCCTCGAAGTCAGGGGGATCAAACCAGTGGTCCTCACTGTCGATACATGCCTCACCTATAGCGTCCCCATACAGCAACACAAATTAGAAACAAAAAGGGAAAAGGACAAAATAATAAGGAAATAAGTTTACTTCTTTTTATTAATTGTGAGCTAAATCGAACAAGTATTAGTTTTCCGCTTACCCCTTTTGAACCTATCTACATGCAGAATGCCCCTTTTGTTTCCACAGGTTACAGACAAGAGTCCTAGATTTTTTGCATAAAGAGACATAATTAAACAGAGACATAAGAAAACAGCATATTCATTAGCAGGACAAGAAAATATTGCGAATATCGCATGGCATGGCTGTAAAGACTCACTGTTTTCTTGTGCTCTCTGGTTGTGGGTGTTCTCAGCGGATGTGCTTGGCTGCTCATTGTCTTCCTGATCTTCTTCCTCCTCTTCTTCTTCATCCTCCTCAACATCATCCTTATCATCTTCAATATATCTGACTCTCTTTCTTTTCCTTGGGCTTTTCCTGTCCATAAATTCTTCTTCTTTTTCTTCTTCTTCTTCGTCAACAAATATTCTTCCCCGGGTTCTTTTCCTCTCCATTCCTCCTTTTTTTCCTAATTATAACAAAACAAACAAAAAAATATGAATGAAAAACATTTTTTTAGACTGCCGTTACATCTTTTAGTTCAGTTGTTTCATTCATAACTTTATCGTACGTACCCGTTTAAATACCTGGAAAAACTTTCTTTGAGTGTTTACCGGAGAATCTACAATCTCAAAAACAGAAGAAACATTTTTGTCCTTAAAAGTATGCTTTTGTCTGCCTGGGTGGTGCAGGGGACATTTCTTTTGCCCACCACTGCACAGGTCCAGGGCCAATTGGTGACACTGGTGGTTGGGCCCTCCAGAAAACAATTGGCAGGTGGGAAGCCAGTGAGGGATTCCTGTCCTTGTGGTCTGTTTACACTGTGCCCCTCTAGCTACGCTATGCCAAGACCAAGACTGGGATTAGGAAACTGCAGTGGACGTCCTACAGTACGAAACAGCAGCAGAAAAGATGAAGGGATATGTATTTTTTGCATTTTAAGTGAAAATCTATTAGGGGTGTAAGAAAATATCGAAAAGTGTGAAGAAACTGGTATCATATGAAACTAGAAAACCTAAGGAACCCATTGGTGCCAACCATATCATACTAGCTTGTCGCGAAGGAGCCTAAATAACACTCCAAACTTACACTAAATGTTGGTGAGGAAAAACTGACCATTTTGAAAGGGGTCCCTTGACCTCTGACCTCAAGATATGTGAATGAAAATGGGTTCTATTGGTACCCACGAGTCTCCCCTTTACAGACATGCCCACTTTATGATCATCACTGACAGCTGTTGTTGTCTGTTGGGCTGCAGTTTGCCATGTTATGATTTGAGCATATTTTTTTATGCTAAATGCAGTACCTGTGAGGGTTTCTGGACAATATTTGTCATTGTTTTGTGTTGTTGATTGATTTCCAATAATAAATATATACACACATTTGCATAAAGCAATCATATTTGCCCACTCCCATGTTGATAAGAGTATTAACAACTTGACATATCTCCTTTTTAAGGTACATTTTGAACAGATAAAAAATGTGCGATTAAACATTTTAATCGATCGACAGCCTTAATATTTATATATTTTATCTTTTAATCTGAAAGTATACAGGTTACAGTGTATCTATATTTATTCAGATTAGATTCCTGTGGCTCATACAGATGCCAATAAACTAACCACACTCTTTTCCAATTTCTAGATTGCTGCCAGTAAGCTTTGGTCACACCCATAGAGGACAGGTTACTTCGACTCATTTCTTTCTTTGATAAAAAAAGGCGTGTGACTAAATACATAGTTGCACCTACCAGTTCTAGGATAAATTCCAACAGCTTAAACGCAGTGATCTCTGCAGGAAACCTAGACACTTTACATCCAACAGAAACTACAGGCCCAGCAAGCTGCATGTGCTTTAGGCCGGGCGTAAAACCACATCGCCTCCAAAAGCAAATTCATCCGCTCCACTTCAAAAATACAAAAACAAAAAGCCCTCGAGAGAAGGCGGAAATGTGCTGCCTCGCGCGGGAGGAACCAGCTGGCTTTAAGGAGGTTTTCCAGTCAGACTTATTAAGTGGAAGTTCACTCATCTCTAAAAGCTGTCCTGAAACCTAAATTATTTTTTTATAAAGTATAAAACTAGTAAACTATAGTATACTTAGTTGCAGTACAAAATAAGGTGTAAACTAGTTGTGTAAATAAAATAAACTTGAAGTATACAACTTTTTTCATAAGGAACACCATTAAATGCGCATAGTTTTAGGTGAAAGAAAAACAATACCACAAAATAGAATATTCTAGCCTAAATCTGGTCTGTAATGCACCGTTTTAACAATGAATTAATGCAACAACACACATGACTATGGTTGTTTTTCTGTTTTTCTATTGTATTCTAATTCACTAGTAGAGGCTACAGCAAACATAGTTCAGCAAACACACACTGCATTAGGCAATATCCGTTTATTATGTCCCCTTATGTCCATGTACAAGTGTTTCACAAAAAACTGCAGTACATGGAACCAGAAAAACTTCACATTTGTTCAAAAATCTGCAGGTTAACCATTGATAAAATCACAAAACAGCGTCTTACCTCTGCTTTCCCTCAACAGATGAAATGAAACTGAAACTATCAGTGATACAAACACACACGCCCAAAAAGTTACTGAATCACCACGATTAGAGCCGACATTGAAGGCAACACCCAGCAGTGCTATTGTGTTAAAGCCACCACCAGAGGGCATCACGTTTACAGTCATATTGCACACTTCAATATAATCATAAAATAAAGAGAAGAATTGCTTGGGTAAATCATTCAATTTTTAATTTCTAGACTTATTGATGATAAAACAGTGAATACCACTTCAAACATAATGTATCTTATTCACAATTTCTACAGTTGTGTTACTTGAGAGTGGATTAAAAGTCTTAATCACAAGAGTGAGAAAACTATCAAATCAAAAACATTTTTTTTCTAATAACAATTATATTATAATCCATTACAGACTCAAGTAAAAGATGACTTATTACTAACAATGCTTCACTGCAGTTGGTGCCTTCAAATGTGGTTGTGTTTACCATGTTCAGGAGAAGAGTGCATATGAACGCCTCCCCCCCCTCTTGTGGTATTCACAACCTCTTGAGTGGAAAGTTTCTGACAGCTCAGAGATCACGAGTTGTGATGTGGAATAAAAACTGACTGGAAGTTAATTTTTCAGCGCATAATATGTTAATATATTGCAATTTTAGTCGTATATTGTTTTTCTTTGTAATTTTATAATAGGTCCTCCGGAAAATGTTGATTTTCCCAACAGCCTCATCTTTCTCCTCTGTCATTATGCCTTTGCATTTCCTGCATTATTTTACCCACTTACTAGCTTGCTAAATTGTTAGCCTCTGTGGCTTCTAGACGGCAACAGTAACGTTAATATTGCCGTTGCTTAGCAGCGGTGTTCTCATGACGCCAAGCATATCGTATATGACTTCCCATGTTGTAAACCAGAGTTTCATTTGAAGGCACCAAGTATCTCAAAACACACCTAGGCCTATTGAACCTATTGGATTTTCTTAGAAAGCCATGGTATGTTTCCTGAAATGAACCGACGTAGAATGGACTTCTTGAAGAAAATCAAAATCAAAATCACAATTACCGCCGGAAGCCACACAATTGGTTCTCCAAGAGCCAAACCTACCAGTGCTATTCCTCCCAGGAAGAAGATGAATTTCCAAATGTGGGAGGTCCTGCGGATGTAACTCTCTGCAGCCTCTCTTGACCTGTCCTCCTCTTTCCTCCACAGCTCCCTCTTCTTCATCTCCAGTTCTTGGCCCTGGAAATGCTCCTGCAGCTGCGTCTCCCTGCCGCTGATCTCAGCATTTCTCTCGGCCAGGATGCTCTCCTGTTTTTCCCTGATCTTCCTCTCCTGTTTGGGATACTGGGCCGTTTGGTAGTGATTCCCTCCGTTCAGGGCCACCAGGGTCTGGATCTTTGCCAAGAAGCTCGTCACCTGGATCTGGTCCTCCTGTTTCGTGTTGTTGAAGACGTGGAAGCCGCCACTGCACTTGCGTATGAAGCTGCGGAGATTGTCCTCGCTGTCCGTAATGACGTTGTTTATTGTTTTCTCACCCAAGCGATCGCCGTGGGTGAACAGCACGATGGTGTAGTCCCACACTCTCGGTCCGAACATATCTTGGATCAGCTCGTTGGTGTCTTGGTCTTCCTGAGTCATCCTTCCTACGGGGACGACTAACACGAAGACGTGAGGTCCTGGTTCCTGCAGTTTGACGCACTTCAGAATATCTCGCACAATCAGCTCCTTGTTACGTTCGGTCTCAAAGAGGCCAGGCGTGTCGATCACAGAGACAGGCACGTCTTTACCTTTACCGGTCACAGCGACGGGCACGTCCTTAACCGTCCCACTTTCCTTTTCGCAGTATTTGGTGACTCTCTTCAGCTTCATGTCAGACATAAACACCTTTCGCCCGAGGATGGTGTTCCCACTCGAGCTCTTGCCCACCCCGCTCTTCCCAAGTAGCATGATCCTCAAGGGCTCTGTGAATCCAACAAACACAAAAGATACAACAATTAAATGCTGCTCTTACCTTGGTCACTATTGTTCTCATTTCTCATATGTGATGGTGAACATTAGCAGGGCTGTGTGTTGGCAAATCTAGCGATACGATACGTATCATGATATAGGTGTTACGATTCAATACATTGCGATACTGTCAGCAAGGTGATATATTGTGGTTTTTAAAATCTATTTTTAGGAAAACTGTCATAGTATTTAGAACACACCACCATATGCATAAAATCAGAGTAAAAAGGTTTACTTTTTTATGAAATCACAACAGTGAGATCAGCATTTATCACAGTCCCTGTAACATCCAACATTATAGCACTACTTTGAGAGGGCACATACTCAGAGAGGGCGCATCTCTTTGCAAATCAATAAAGTATTGACTTCATCTTTGCATGTAAAATATTAATTAAAAATCGATTCAGTGTTTTTGAGAATCGTTACAAAATCACAAAACATAATATCGCGATACTAGCCTATAGCCAGACCGATACTGGATTTCTGAGGCTGACACTGACATCGATATTAGAGAGCTTGAAAAATCTGATATAGTTATATAAACATATTGTTATATCTGTCTGGTATTAGCCCACCCATAGCTTTATGCAACATATCCTCATACAACGGTTCGTATGATATACGGTCCAAAAACATCTCTCATCAGGTGGGGAAGGCCCAGCAGAGACTCTACTTCCTCCGGAAGCTGAAACAGGCTCACCTTCCTCAACACCTGCTGATCAACTTCTATAGGGCAACCATTGAGAGCCTCCTGACCTACTGCTGCACTGTGTGGTTTGCTAGCTGCACAGTGGAGAACAGGAGGGACCTGCAGCGGGTGGTGAGGATGGCGGAAAAAGTGATTGGGACCACATTACCCCCCCTCAGTGACCTATACACTGGTCGGCTCTGTAAAAAAGCCAGCTGTATTTCCAAAGACCCCACCCACCCTGGACATGTACTGTTTGCTCCCCTTCCCTCCGGAAGGAGATA
>CAKAKW010030973.1:0-27291 GCA_916700785.1 Sebastes flavidus
GAAACTAGCTCTGTGATCAAATGTTGTTTTGTGCAGCACATGATTAATTCTTTGGTCTCGGCCACATTGATTTCTAGCTGGCTAGTGTGACACCGTGTTTGAAGGGCTGTAGTGTGGGCCAGATAGGCAGCTTCACCTAGTGGGCCTGTTTCCTGTAAAAGGTCAACTAAGGCCATGTCATCCGCATACTTAAACAGTCTAAAATGTTTCTCATTGGTCATAAATTCATTAGTAAAAAGAGAGAATAGCACAGGGGAAAGAACACAGCTTTGTGGGAAGCACGTCTGATATGTTCTCCCTGACACAGACCCTCTGATCCACAGAACTAACCCTGTGTTGATGTTGAGATCAATGAGCCTTTTCAGGAGAATATGCGTCTTCATTGAGTTAAAAGCTGAGCTAAAATCCGCGAATAAAGCTCTGGCATAACCTTTAGGATGCATAAGGTGTTTTGTGACTGTGTTAAGCAGAGTCAGCACAGCGTCGTCTGGGCCTCTGTTGCTCTTATTTAAGCGAACTGGAGCAGATCTACCACTGTGCTGGTCAGGTGGCTGGCAAGAACTCGTTCCATGGTTTTACACAATATGGAGGTTATTGCGATAGGCCACAGATCATTTGGCTTACTTGCGTCGGCTTTTTTAGCACAGGCCTAATTATTGTGAATTTCCATGATTTTGATGAAGTGGCCTTCAGTCCAGTACTATTGTCATGACAGACAGAGCTTTATTCTGTCTAGCTGGCATTAATGTCATAATCGCTGGTTGAAAAATCAGCATTATCATGATGTAGAACTACTCGGCTACAGCCTTCCTAGTGGAGTGAAGGGATCAGGTGGAAGTGTCATGTGTGTTGAAAGGAGTAGCCACATAGTGCTTCTCACCTGCCGACATAAAGAAACAGCCCATAGTAAGAGTGTGAGAGAGAAAAGTGTCAATTATGTGAGAGTTCTGTATAACATCTGTAGAGACCCTCCCTGTTGAATAACATCTGTAGAGACCTTCCCTGTAATTTATCACACACTTTTTGGATAAAAGACATTCATGTGTTAATGAAAAGAACAAAAAAAAAAATATCTATGTATGTATTTATTTGTGTATTTATTTAGCCTATCTATCTTCTACTGTTACTTCGATCCTGTGCTTAAATAATGTTACACTTTTATAATATGACCAAACTATCTTCTTGGCTTTTATTTTGACATGTTTGCCTTCACTTCCTGGTCACGTGACTGCCGTTCTCCGCACTTCGATTCAAAAGAGAAAATGACAGAAAGAAACTTGAAGAAACTAAATCGGATCGTTTTTTTAATTTGTTTTTTTTGTTTTTCGTTTGGAAACAAAAAACAAACAGAGCACCACGTGATTCCATTTTTCGTTTGTGGTTTAAAATGAAAAAACAAAAAACCCACGTGACTTCCGTTCTTCAATTAAAAACAAATAATGAGAAAAGGAATTCGCAAAAACAAAAAAACGGCCCGGTTTGGGTTCGTTTTTCATTTTTTGATCCAGAAACGAAAAAATAAAAAAAAAAATTTTCCTTTCTGAATTCCAAAGGAAAAACGGATTATCCGATGATACCCAGACCCCCTGCTAGTTAGCGCTCTGCTATCTTTTCAGGACCCTTTTCCCTGTGACACTGAGGAGTGTTGCTTTTATAAACTCCGGGCGTAATTTGATTAATTACTTCCCTCCATCTGGTCTACTCACTGAGCACTCAGTTTTGCTACTGGACTTATTAATTTACAAATTACTTTCTGATTTATTTATTTTCTATTTTTCTATTTATATTATTTTCTTAATTTCTATTTATTAATTTATTAATTTCTATTTATTAATATTTATAAATCTTAATTTTCTGAAACTTCAGTTTGACTTGACAATACTGTTAGTGTTCTTGAAATAGTTGGGTTAGTTTGCAGTTTGTGGACACATCTGCATAGAAAAGGAAAACACATGAAACAGAGTATCTACTGAATGTTACCAGAAGTATTCATATCATTTAAATCATATGAAGTAATGAATAACTTTAAGTATGAGGTTTCATAAAATATGTTCCACTCCCCTGGTTTCTGATGTCTGCGTTTCTGGGTGTGAGTGTGTAAAGCTTTGGCTATTTCAGATAAGAGCAGAGGAATGTGCACTGGAATCCACTTTGTGTAAACTCTCACCCTGAGCAAATACTCCAACAACTACTTTACGTGCCTTTACTGTACATGGTCACGACTGGTACATGTGGATGCTGTGTGGACACTTGATTTGGTGGGCAGGAGGTGATCATTTACATGCGTACATAAACGTTACGTTAGAGTACGGAGTCGATTCTGCAGCTGAACTGAGTTCAGAGCGTCTCCTGCTGCTCCTTTTGTAAGGCTGTGCTGAACCACACCCACTATAGCTGCACACAATGAAAGTAAAACTAAATCTTTATCTGGTTGTTGTCTGTTATTGAAGGATCTCTTAATAGATGTGGTATAAATGAGAATATATTCAAAACACAATATACAGTCTTTAATCATTTTGAATGAAATATAAATGAAATTTATTAAACTCAAAAGCTTATCAACTTATTTTTGTGAAATGTTTTTGTTTTGTTTTTCACTGGATTTCATTTGTATTCAATTATTGCTATTATTATTTTATAAACTGCCATTTTCAAATGACTTTTTCATTTCATAATGACACTTTTCATGACAAACAAAGGGAGATGAAAAACATGAGTTGTTATCACCCCTCACCTTTCAGTCAACGTCTCCACTAGCCAGCCAGCTAGGTCCTGATGGAAAGAGCAACCACATCATGTTTTAGTTCTTGTCTTACTTACATTCACACGGACATGTGAAATGTCACCAGTTATCACCCCAAAATACTGTCTCAATTCAAAATCCGCCTCCGGCCAAGAACAGGCCAAATGCAAATTTGAAAAAACATAGTAATAGAAATAATTTCATGAAAATTCAATCCAGTAAAAAAAACAAAAAAGCAATAAGTTGCAATAACTATTCATAATTTCTGGTACATTTATGTATTTTGTCCTATTTTTTCAAATCCAATTATTTATTTCATAATGTCTGATGTATTTATTTAATATTGGCGGTTTTAGAGTTCCATAGAAATTCTCTAAGGGGGAAACAATAGCTTTAATTTAATCAGTCAAAGAAAATGTTCATGTTACCCAAGGTCTTTAACATCCTTTGTGGCATACATTAAAATATACCAACAGTCTTAAATACGTTTAATGAATATGAAGTCACTGTAGAGCAGAAGAGTTCAGTATCATGAGGACATGCAGAGAACTGCTGCCATTTCTTGTAAATACTGAAGGGAGGGGAGAGCTTTGTGCAGCAGGATCTGCAGTTTTGAAGGAGTGCTGCCATTTCTTGTAAATGCTCAGGAAAGGGAGAACAAGGTTTGAGGTGTACAGTTAACACGGGGACTTCCTGGAAATAAAGCAGGGGTGGATACAGAAGTCAGAAAAACAGGTGACAAACTGACACTAATTTCATTATGACATGTTTTAATAACTTCAAAATATTTCACAATATATTGGTTCACTGATATTTTACTTTTTTTTTCATGATTATTCCATTAAGTTTTAATTATTTCTTTATATCTGACATTTTGGGATTTCATCAAATCGCACAATGAACAAAGAATGACATGATTCCTGCTGGCTTCAAGCCAAGACAGGCAAGATTATTTGAATAGCACATATATACAAAGGAAAATGCACGAACCACATGAAACAGTGAGTACAGAAGAAGAAATGAATCAAATTTGAGAAAAAGAAAAAAGAAGATTAAATAGGAGTAAGGAGTAAATATTTAAGTGTAAGGTGAATAATCAGTGCTTGAGGTTCAGTCAGTGGCATTGGAAAACATAAATTATTTAACCTGGATTTAAAGGTAGTCAAAGTTTGTGAAATCTTGCAGTATATATTTGGGAAGTTTGTTGCAGCTTGGTGGTAAATAGTTTAGTTTAGTATGTTCTCTACTGATGTACACTACTTTATCAGTAAAAAACTGTGGTTTCCCGTCATGTAAGACATTCCTGAAGAAGATGAGAAGACTGGAATGTAATCTGCTCTCTACAGGAAGCCATGAGACTTTACAGTGTGTGACAGGGTCAAAAAATGACTTGTGCATGTTTTATGTTTTATGGTTGATTTTATTCTATTTTGCATGTTTTATGGTTTTTATTCTATTGTGTGTGTGTGTGTGTGTGTGTTTTATCCCTGCATGTTGGTTGTTTGGATTGCTTTTAATACGTAAATTGAAATGTTTTTAAGAAGTCATGAACTGGAATGAGACCCATGGACAGCCACACCCCCAATCAAAGAGACTGATTAGGAGAGGAGCGGCAGGTGTGGCGGAGAGCCTGCAATTAGCAGGATGCAGCACAGGTGGAGAGGACAAAAAAGGAGAGAACGGCTCGCAGCAGAAGAGGAGATCTTCAGTCAGAGACAGTCCAGAGACAGCAGTGCAGCAGAAAAGCCCTCCTGCTACTACCTACCAGCCCAGTGACCTGAGAGTCCTGTGAGACTACATGCAGCAGACCGTGTCAGCCAACGCAGATTCACTCAAAAAAACGTAAGTACCCTTTGGTACATTTACGTGGCGGACACACTGAAAACAGACCAGGATAGCTTTTATCTGGAGTTGTGATAGCAAAGTAGTGGAGAACACACTACTGGTCCTGGTCTCTTGTTATTTCACAGTTTCGGACGGTGCTGGAGAGACGGCCGAGACGGGCAGACGGCTGTTGGAGTACGGGAGGAGCTAAGACGAGGACAAGGTAAGATCGCTGGATTGGACTGGACTGGAGTGGACTGAACTGGATTAAAGAGCCGGATTGGACTAGATTGGACTGGACTTTTTATAGGGTTTTTGACCTTGTTGCTAGTAACATTTTATTCCTTTTAGCTTTTAGATTAATCATTCATTTTTAGACCCATGCTATTTTAATTGCAATAAATCTGGTTTTAATTTGATTTAAACTTCTGCCTGTGTTTTTAACTCTGCTCACCTGATGTAAAAGAACCTGAATTTATCAGAGTCCTAGGCTCCAAGTATTTCCTAGGTGGCGTTGTCGGCTCTAAGCAAAAACATTAATTAATTTGAACTTGTTCAACTGACTTTCTGTAACTAAATGCTGCTATTCTATGAACCAGGAAAGTAGCCATGCATTCAAGATATTTAAGTTCCTGATAGACAAACATACACTGATCAGCCACAACATTAAGACCACTGACAGGTGAAGTGAATAACATTGACTATCTCGTTACAATGGCACCTGGCAGTGGGTGGGATATATATTAGACAGCAAAGGAACATTTTGTCCTTGAAGTTGATGTGTTGGAAGCAGAAAAAATGGGCAAGCGTAAGGATGTGAGCGACTTTGACAAGGACCAAATTGGGGACGACTGGATCAGAGCATCATGGCTGTTTTGGCAGCAAAAAGGGGACCTACTCACTATTAGGCAGGTGGTCATAATGTTATGGCTCACTGGTGTATATATATTATAAATTTAAAATAGTTTCCTTCATTTCAGCACAGTAGCACACAAATACAAAGACTTACAGGAAAACTAAGTCAGAGAATGTCGTCATTGTTGTCGTCGTCATCATCATTGTCGTCGTCATCATCTCCATCGTCATCATCATTGTCATCATCATCGTCGTCGTCGCCGTCGTCGTCGTCGTCATCATCATCACCATCGCCATCATCGTCGCCGTCGTCGTCAACGTCAACGTCATCATCATTGTCGTCATCATCATCATCGTCGTCGTCATCGCCGCCGTCGTCGCCGTCGTCATCATCATTGTCGTCGTCATCATCATCATCATCACCATCGCCATCGTCGTCATCATCGCCGTCGTCGTCAACGTCATCATCATTGTCGTCATCATCATCATCGCCGTCGTCGTCATCGTCAACGTCATCATCATTGTCGTCATCATCACCATCGCCATCGTCAACGTCATCATCATTGTCATCATCATCATCGCCGTCGTCGTCGTCATCATCATTGTCGTCGTCATCATCATCATCACCGTCGTCGTCGCCGTCGCCGTCGTCGCCGTCATCATTGTCGTCGTCATCATCATCATCATCGTCGTCGTCATCATCGCCGTCGCCGTCGTCGTCGTCATCATCATCATGTCTCAACCTTTGTCTTTCCTCTTCCAGTTCTCTTTCATGCTGTTTCCTCATATTTGCAATCTGTCTCTCTCTCTCCTGTTCCTCTCTCTTCTTTTCTTTGCGTATTTGCTCTTCTTTCTCTTTCAGGATGCGTTGTTTCTCCTCTTCGATTGCCCTCTCGGCTTCTTGGAACATCTCGTTGGTGTAGTGGCTTCCTCCGTTCTTCTGGACTAAATTTCTGATCTTCTGGAGCAGCTCAGTGACCTGAGAGCGATCCTTCAGCTTATTATTGAAGACATGGTACTGGCCATTACATCTGAACACGAGTTCCTGCAGCTCTGAGCTTTCCGTCAAGAAGTCCTCAATAGTTCTGTTTTTAAGAAGATCTCCATGAGTGAAGAGAACCATGCTGTGTCTGTCTGCAGCCTGGCCAAAGATTTCTTGAATCCTTTGCACTGTCTGCTTTTCCTCTTCAGTGTATCTGCCCAGCCTGATGACCACCAGGAACACATGGGGTCCAGGAGCAGCGTAAGAGATGCACTGGCTGATGTCTTTAGTTGTTTTATCCATGCCATGCCTGGTGTCGAACAGGCCCGGGGTGTCGATAACAACAACCCGTTGCCCGTCCACCTCAGCTTTGCCCATAGAAGAGTCTACAGTCATAGACTTTGGACTGAACTTTGATTGAAAGCACTGTTGTCCCAGAATGGTGTTTCCAGTGGCACTCTTCCCAATGCCAGTCTTCCCCACCAGCACTATCCTCAGCTCCTTGTTATTTAGTTCTGTTGGTAAGAATAGATAACATTAAAATGAATACCACAGGACCTTTATGGAGCAGTTTTGAAATCTTTCATTGTCCAACAAACACGAGGCTTTCATCCAGGAGATCGCTGTTCATGTCCCGTGCGTTAAGTTTCATTTTCATGTTACAATCAGCTGTTCGTTAGTGTTCTGTGCTAACAACGTTAACTTTCATTTACCCTTCACAAACGTAGTAGTTTTAAGCCCAGCGATGTAGTTTTTTTCCTAAACCTAACTAAGGGGTTTTGTTGTCTAAACCTAAAGTGACTCTGAGGGGCGGTATGTGATGAGTTGGGATAAGAATGTGTTGATATGTCACATAGAAGTAGTGTACATCATCTGGAAGCTGGGAACCTGAAGACTAATTTCAGATGCAGCACAGCAAGTCAAGTTGTTCTCGTCATTAATCAGAAATAAACATAAATTAATGAATTCATTGATTAATTAGAATAAATTGATTAGAACATTACGATAGAAGTATGTGATGCCCATTCCCATTCTCACTTATGTCTTGTAAATTGTTGCAGCAGTTTTTGGGTTGATACCATTTGTTACAAAGATTTGGTGCTAAATTTAACCATTTTTTTACCACTGGAGAATTGAATAATCACTATTATTTTGATTACTTTCGTATGTTTATCAGGTGTCTTTTTTATCAGAAATAATTTTGACATTGACTCACATTGACGTACAACCCAGGAGTCAATGCGGTGTCTATGTATATATGTCTATGTCCCTGGCTGCAATGACACCAACAGAGCAGATGCGGAAGCCTGGAAACACTGACCAATCAGAGCAGACTGGGCTTTTTGAAAGGCCTTAAAGAGACAGGCGTTAAAACTGACTGTCTCAGACAGAGGGTGAATACAGGTGCTGCAGCAATGGACAGTATGAGAAAAATAATGTTTTGTTTTAACATAAAAGCATGTAAACATGTTCTAGTAGACTGCCAAAATAAAAGTATGAACCTGCAAATGAGCATATGTCACCTTTAACAACATGAGTATAGTAGTATCAGGACTTACTGTGGTAGTATTTGCTGGCCATGTTTGGGTCACAGATTGCAGGCACTGGTGAAGAGTCTCAGAGTCTTCAGAGTCTTTCTGCTGCTTCTACTCTGTCAGATGACTCCATGCAGAAAACCACACCTACAAACGGTTAGACTGTGGACATCACAGTGAAACAGAAAGCTCAGTTGAAGCAGGGTTTTTTTGGTCTAAATGGGAATGTACATGTTGTTCCACTTTATTTCAGCCATGTTATAATGGTGTGACAGACTTTGGAACACTTCGGACAATATTTATAACCCTCTTCTATATTTTGTTTGCCTCAAACACATTGTTTTAACTTGCTTGCTGTCATCATTCTACGATACCCAAAACTGAAAAGGAAAAAAAAAAAGCTGTATTTGTATTTGTATTTGTATTTGTATTTGCACATACACACATACACACTTCAGTGAGTGTTTGCTCTCTATCTGTTGGGATGGGTTGTAACTACAGTGTAGCACTACACAGTAAGAATTTCATGTTGAGGCCATGTGTCAAGTGTTTCCTACATGAGGTGGTTACACAATATGGAAGACCAAATCTGACTTGTTAGGAAGTAAATTAAGTACATGAATTAAAAAATAAATAAATAAAGAAAATGGGGAAAGGAAAAAGAAGATATAAATGATGGAATAGTTGTTATTTTTCCATTAGCAGGATTACATTTTCATAACCGGAATTTATAACTTCTATAAATAAATGTCATATAATCTTGCAACTGAAGACAAAAATATTGCATCACCATTGTACTGAGATGTTGAGGAATTCCCTTGAACGTATAGCTCCATTTACATCTAAATATTACTTCATTAATCGATTATTGTTAAATACTTCTTTTGTTTTTCATACATGTTGAATTGTATACACCACATGCTTCTAGACAAATTTCACATTTTTGTGTGTACAGCCGTCCTGCTGTGTACTGACTTAAAACTTTCTAGGTCACGCTAGCGGTAGATTAGAATTAATTTTTTGAAAGTCTACCAATGTCACAGTCTTGATTTCCTTCCATAGTATCAAAATACATAGTCCTTTCTACGAAATGTCTTGGAAATTACCAAGAACTTATTTAAAAAAAAATTACAAACCTGTAAAATTAAAGCATGAGTGAAACATTTCTGAATGAATTCATTAATTCAATTATTTATATAGAAATAAGTCAGGTACGAATCCTCCATATCCCAGCAAAACAGTTAGTCAGTCTGATGTTTATCAGACTTGAGCTGCTGTCTCCTCCACACTGCTCACCCCTCCCTCCACCACTTACAAGAAATGGCAGGAAACTGCAGGAAACAGTGCACACGTCCGTTCACCCTGAATGAATGTTCTGTGGTACTATAAACAGAACATACAATACCAGTGGTGATCCACTGAAATTATTATTGCAGAGAGAAACTTTTTACATACACCAAATGAAGGCCACAGTATATCCAGGACTAAATGAAGAAATTGATTTAGTCCGTTTCTGTACTGGCTCTTATGTATGTAGTCTAGTACTGTTGCCATAAATTGTAATATATTATCACTTATTTACTTTTTTCTGTCTCGTTATCTGTATATCTATGTTTTCTTATTTTATTTTCATTATTTTCTCTGCTTTGTTGACATCCTGTTGAGCCATCTAGTGACCACATTTTGCACCTGTCACCTGAGAGTTTATTGGCCTTTTGCTCAGGTGTTTGCAATCATCAATTGTCTGTGTACTCACAAAAAAGAAAAGCTGTGTGCTGAGGGTTACACCCTGAAGAAGGCTGTTTGTGCCGCTACGCGTGGCTTGTTACCCAATCTGAACATTTACTAGCATTGTTTTTAGAATTTTAAAAAAATGTCCCACATTAGGCTAATCCATCCTACACGGACAGAGAAATCAATAGCTTTCATTTAATCAGTTAAAGAAAATGTTCATGTTACCCAAGGTCTTTAACATCCTTTGTGGCATACATTAAAATATACCAACAGTCTTAAATAAGTTTAATAAATATATGAAGTCACTGTTAATCAAACTGCATGGCAGCTGTAGAGCACTCTGACAAATGTCAACCAAATGTCTCTATAGAGCGGGACACATTTTAACCAGCTGTTCCATTTTCATCAGATAGGTGGAGCAGAAGAGCTCAGTATCATGAGGACCTGCAGAGAAGTGCTGCCATTTCTTGTAAATGCTCAGAGAGGGGAGAGCAAGGTTTGAGGTGTACAGTTAACACGGGGACTTCCTGGACATAAAGCAGGGGTGGATACAGAAGTCAGAAAAACAGGGGACAAACTGACACTGAATAAACTCTACACACATTGAAGACACTCAACCTGCTGAACAGGCTGACCATTTACCTTAAAGTCGAGATTAATAATAAAAATGCTTTGTTAACCCTTTTAGATCATATCCCCAGTCATATTGTGCACCTATTTAACAATATATGCAAAAAAAAAAAAAATTACTTATTTTTTTATTTTACTGTTGTGACAAACAAGCCAGCATGTGGTCATCGGGGAAAAAAAATTCTCATGTCACATATATCAGGGACATACACTAAGTCATTATTATGACTGTTTGCATACTTATTGTCTTTTTTTTCTCAAGATTTCCAACCCCAGGTCATGTGTGCGTTTTGGAAAAGACTTAAAGTTTTAAACGTTTTGAAGTAAAGGTCCCTGTATAATATAATATAATATAATATAATATCATATAATATAATATAATATAATATAATGAATGCTTTCAGTCTATAGGCTACCTGTAACACTGCTACTGTTATTACTATTATGTACTCACTAATAATAACAATCAGAATAAAAGGGAAATAGTAGTACATAAATAAATAATGGTAACAATAAATAATATTAGTTATGATCTGAATTTATTAAAATAATGGTGACAATACAGCAATTATAAAAAACTATATAATCTAATAGCATAACCAAGACATGACATCAGTTTTATTGTTTGCATTATTAGCCACATATCGCTTTTAATACGTATCATACATTTCATGTTTTAAACACAATATCATGTTAGATATGAACATCAATAAGCTAACATTAGTTTATAGATTAGCTAACAATACAGAACGTTAGCTAGCTCTTATCTGATGTTACAGAAGCAAACGTTTTGTAAAGATGTAACGTTAACTTAAACAGCTGATTAACTGTGGATTAAATCATTTTTATTTAATTTCATATATTCCTGTGTGGGGGAGATTCTGGAGGGTTCCTCTGTTGAAGCCTGAACCACTCATTATCAGAACCAGGATGCAATTTTCCTTCCCAAACCTCCAATTCCCCTTCCCAAATCTTTAACTCCTCCAACTACCGTTTTGCCAACCCCAACTACAACTTCACCAGCTACTACCAGAGGAAATAATGGATTAAACTCCTCAGCTTCCTCTCTGGCCTCATCTTCATACCTGCACTGCAACTTCTCTACCTCCTTTCTCAGTTCTCTGTCATGCTGTTCATTTATTTGATTCATCATGTCTTTCATCTCCCTTTCTTTCTCCTCTCTCTCTCTCTTTCTCTCTGCTTCTCTCTCCTAATTCTCCCTCTTTCTCTCCTCATTCATCTCCTACTTCTCCCTCTTCTTCTCCTCCTCTCTCTCTTTCCTCTCCCTCTCTCTCTCAGCCTGAAGTTGTTCATTCATTTTCTTCATCTCTTTTTCATATTTCTCTTGTAGTTTTCTCTCCATTTCCTCTTTTTCTTTGCCTATTTGCTCTTCTTTCTCTTTCAGGATGCGTTGTTTCTCCTCTTTGATTGCCCTCTCGGCGTCTTTTTAAACATCTTGTTGGTGTAGTGGCTTCCTCTGTTCTTCTGGACTAAATTTCTGATCTTCTGGAGCAGCTCAGTGACCTGAGAGCGATCCTTCAGCTTATTATTGAAGACATGGTACTGACTGTCATAGCCCGGCTCCTAGGCCATGACAAATACGGGAAAGGACGCAGTGATTGATTGTAAATTAAAGATATTTATTACAAATAAATTAAGGATATACAGAAATAACTACAAATGTGGAGTGTGTCAGTCAGTAACATCAGTAATGTAGATGTGGATGTGTGAGTATGATGAAGTGTGATGTGTTGTGAGTGAAAACTAAAGAAAAGTCAAACAAAGGCAGCCCGGCAGGTTCTGACAGGGATGAGTCCAGGTGAAGGAAAAGAGACCAGAGCAGCGCTTGATTGGGGCTTTTATGCTCATGACGCACCAGCATCAGGTGCTCTGCATCAGGCATCCTCTCCCATGATACCTTCAAGGACACAGGGAAAGAATGAATGGCCAAATCCACACTGGCATCTCAGTAGTGAGGCAGGGGCCGTCACACTGACCATTACATCTGAACACGAGTTCCTGCAGCTCTGAGCTTTCCGTCAGGAAGTCCTCAATAGTTGTGTCTTCAAGAAGATCTCCATGAGTGAAGAGAACCATGCTGTGTCTGTCTGCAGCCTGGCCAAAGATTTCTTGAATCCTTTGCACTGTCTGCTTTTCCTCTTCAGTGTATCTGCCCAGCCTGATGACCACCAGGAACACATGGGGTCCAGGAACAGCGTAAGAGATGCACTGGCAGATGTCTTTAATTGTTTTATCCAAGCCAAACCTGGTGTCGAACACGCCCGGGGTGTCGATAACAGCAACCCGTTGCCCGTCCACCTCAGCTTTGCTCTTGGTACAGAATGTACCTGTAGAGATAAGCACAATGTATGTTTATGGTTCACAGAGTTTATACATAAATATTAAGCTAACATTATGTGACAGAGATATGTGTATAGCAGTATTTACCAAAGGCAACTTTCAGGGAAACATGTAATCTCTATTATTCATTTCTCCCTGATTTTGATTCACATTCACGCTGGAATGTGTGCTGTTGTGAAAGTTTTGGTTTAGAAGCAGTTATTGTGATATTCATGGTGCAGCTCAACCCAGTTACAGTGGTTCCCTGGCTGCAATGACTCCAACAGAGTAGATGTCATAGACATATATAGACACCGCATTGGACAAGTGAACGGGGGAGCTGCCGTTTCTCTGGATAAAAAGCACTATAACGTCTACATTTCTTAACCGATTTCAATGAGTCTTTATTATATTAAAGGCTTTATGATCTACGAGGAGTAGAACAAAAAAGTTTTGTCTCCAGTTACTTAGAATCTGGATAGTTCAGCTATAATCGCTGCTAGACGCTCAAGAGACGAGTGTGTACCGTAGGCTGACATGAACTGAATTATTGAAGTGATGGAAAATAATTCATTTATCAGAAGGAATTGTTAAAACTCACATTTGTCAAGTATGGCTTTGGCTTTTTTTCCTTGTTTAAGGTTAATACTTGTAGAGAGGTTCCTATATAATATAATATAATATAATATAATATAATGTAATATAATGTAATATAATATAATGTACAATGAAATGTCTTCCTCCGTTTTAGCGATCATCCTTTCAGTCTATAGGCTACCACTAACACTGCTACTTTTATTACTATTATTTACTTACTAATAAGATCAATCACAATAACAGGCAAATAGTAGTACATAAAAAAATAATGTTAACAATAAATATTAATATAATAATATTTGCTATGATCTAAATTTATTGAAATAATAGTGATAATACAGCAATTATAAAAAACAAATAATCTAATAGCGTAATTGTTAACCAAGACATACCATCGGTTTTATTGTTTGCAATATTAGACACATATCGTTTTTAATACGTATCGTACATTTCATGTTTTAAACACAATATCATGTTAGATATGAACATCAATAAGCTAACATTAGCTCATATCGAAAAAAATATGCGCTAAATATTCCAAAATGTTGCAGAAAACTGATTTTATGACTCTTGATGATTTCCAAGATGTATTCAAGCTGATAGATCAGATGTCAGAAGATCACAGGCATGATTTATTCTACCTCTTTATTTTTTATGGGTACTTTTTAAAAGCTTTTAACTTGAGAAACACATGAAAACCAAATATAAGGAGCATGGTCACTTCAGGGTCAAACTTCACCCCCAGGCCATCATGGTAGAATGACAACCATTAGCAGTAAAATTGACAGAGATAACGTTGGACACGTTTCCTTGTCGCCAGTAACCTCTAATCATAGTGAAAGCGATACTGAACTTTGGTAGAACTTTGGGTTGTATTGTTAACAGTAAAATTGACAGAGATAACAGTTGATACATTTCTTGGTCGCCAGTAATCATAGTTAAAGTGATAATGAACTTTGGTAGAACTTTGGGTTGTATTGCTAGCAGTAAAATTGACAGAGATAACACTGGGTAAAGTTCAGGATTGCCAGTAACCTCTAATCACATATCTATTCAGAACTGTTAGAGTGTGAGACAGACCAAAGTAATGCTAGCGAGAGCTGAGTTAATGTGTGGACTGTCTGATTGAATAAAGTCACAAGTAAGCAAGAACAATGTTTTAACCGTCCATTCTGTATGGTTTATGAAGAACAGAACAGAATGAAACAATATGTATCTAGGCCAACTAGGATCTAATCTAGATACTCATTCACTCACCGATGGCTAAGCCTTCGGAAGCAATTAGGGGTTAGGTGTCCTGCTCACATTGACATGTGACCTTACGATCGGTGGACGACCTGCTCTTCCCTCTGAGCCACAGCCGCCCCAATAATGAACTGACAAAGTACACTTTACGTCCGTCAGCGTCACGCCAGACAGCACTGCTCTGTTGTTAAGAGCCAGATGAGCTTGTTTGTGTGCTCATTCTCTGAGGAAATATCCATTAGACCGTCTACACTTTGACTGATGTCTTTTGGACCAAGACTTTTTGAGAAAAGTGATGAAAAGTAACGCCTTCGCCTGTGTGGGAAGATCATTAAGCTTAACGGTGTTCCGTACAGACATAACATGATTTTAGCGGCGATTAATGACAATTTTAAATGTAAAAATATTCAATTGATGTAATAAACATTAACTTTATTTATGTTTTATTAAATAACACTGCTGCAACATCAATATTGGGCGCAGGATTACGTGCAAACAGCGTCTGTGTTGACAGAGTTGCTGCTGCAGTGCCAAGTAGTCAGTGCGCACCCTTGATGTTAAAAATGCCTGTTTTAAAGCATTTATTAAATAAATATTTAACAACTTGTGATAGCATAATAATCATTTCATACAGACTACAGTACTGTGAGAAGCATAAATTAAGTTGAAATGTACATTTTCTCCTCTGGGCGCTGTGGGCGCACCTCACAAACTGACTGAAATCTCACAGGAACAAATGGTGGAGGTCTCTAGCTCGGTCTGGAATGAAAGATGGGGAACTGAGGATGACACGCATATAGATGTTATGCACGATCTGGAAGTACTTATTCAGCGATCGGCAGAAAAAGGTTATCTGTACGGAACATCGTTAGTGTACAGAGTTAGTGTACGTTAGTTGGGCTATAAAGAGCAGCGGAGAAGAGACATCGGGTCCTTAAAGGACTGACAGCAGTGCCAGGAGAACATCAGCTATGTTTTCATGTGTAGGGAGGACACAGCATTGTAGCGTTGGTTTAATGACAGCCAGTTACTTTTACTATTTTCTGAAAAAAACTAAACCTTGTTACTGTGGAAGTACTGATCCGCCTCAGAGCTTTTCAGATTGTTCATCGCTTGGTACTACACTGCATAATACTGAAGTTATTGAATATTTTTCCCATTAAAAATTCAAAAGAATTATGCAAAAGCATATTTTTTTCCAAACTAAGTGTTGTCGTACAACTATGAGGAGATCATGTGGCTATAATACTGAAGTTGTTGAATATTTTTCTCTTTTCCGCGTTGCACTTTGTGGACGGTCCCTGACCACTCGTCTCACAGCCGGCTGCGCATAGAGACCAACGTTATGTGTTGATTCAAATGAGATTGTAGCTCGTTGTCTATCTTACTGCGGTTGGAAAGAGCCCTAGTTTGTGTTTTAACAACGTTTCTGTTATGAGTTATTGATCCAGGAAGTTTGAATCTGTCAATATCTTTCCCACTTTACCAAAGTACATCATCTAGGGGGGCTCCGTACATCAGCAATGCGTGGACTGTCAGGAATGATTGAAAGAAATGCTCTATGAAATAACTCAAGGGAACGAGTTACTAACTCGAGGGAACGAGATACTAACTCGAGGGAATGAGATAATACAAATTTTCTCCTAGGGGTATAGGGGGGCTCCGTAACTTTCAATCTGCAGGTCACTAGTGCTTTTGTTTGCGAGGTGAAGGACAAGAAATGAACGTTGGTTACTGCGGTCAAGCTAGCTGTCACTCGCATCTCCGTAGTTAAACCAGCCGCTGGAGATGGACACAGGCGGAGCAGACGTAGTAACACCGCTCGTGAAGCAATGTCTGGAAAATGATTCAAATGGTTGAATGGTTAAATGAGCTGGTTTGACCATGGAGATGGGAGAGACGGCTAGCTTGGTCGTAGTCGTTGTTTGCGTGGGTGTTCAGTTGCAGTCAGTGTAAGTGTATTCCACTCTCGTCAGGGACGGCGGCACATCTAACTTAATTGCACGAATCCACAATCCTCTGCTCTGGGTTTTGGTTCTGAGACGGTGCTGTAGAAACACAGTCCAGGCTCGTCTTCTCTTCGGTTTGTGCATCAAATTGAACAACAACTAACAGTGTTTTAAAAGCTGAGCTGTCATTTGTAGGTGGAGGGCAGTTTTGTTTTGCCCTCTAGGTGGGCGTTCCCACAGGGCCGTGACATCACGTTAGAACTATGAATAGAGTCATCTTTTCTTCCTGTAACAAAAAATATGACGTGTGATTATGTAAGCTAGGAACAACCAATAATAATATCATCATGACATCCATCCATCGATCAATCTGTAACTTATGGAGCCACAGTCTACGGTAGCTCTGTTTCACACTACATACTAAGCATTCACTGGGGAATGCTGTTAAGGTTCGTTAAGGGTCACTACTCTAACAACCATTAACTACAGTCTTCACACCTAGGAGCACCATTGTACTGAGTGGTTTCCATATTCCTGCTAACGACCCCACAGAGGTTAAATTCCTGGGTTCCCTACCATTCAGCCAGAACTGAAGAAGCTTTTCGGATGAGAAGTGAAACGTCTTCAAGAAACTAAACCCAGTCCAGTTGCTGCTCATTTAACCCTTACTCGGGTGAAAGAAGAATGTATGTATGTGCGAGTGAAAATATATGTATGTAAATGGAGAATGTATGTGTGTGTGAGTGCATGAATTATGTCTTGTACGGCCCCTCATACATTTTAAAGTAAAGGTCCCTGTATAATATAATATAATATAATGAAACGTCTTCCTCCGTTTTAGCGATCATGCTTTCAATCTATAGGCTACTTCTAACACTGCTACTGTTATTACTATGTACTTACTAATAAATTAAGAGCAATCAGAACAACAGGCAAATAGTAGTACATAAATAAATAATGGTAACAATAAATATTAGTATAATAATATTAGTTATGATCTGAATTTATTGAAATAATAGTAATAATACAGCAATTATAAAAAAGAAAATAATCTAATAGCATAACCAAGACATGACATCAGTTTTATTGTTTGCAATATTAAACACATATCGCTTTTAATACGTATCATACATTTCATGTTTTAAGCACAATATCATGTTAGATATGAACATCAATAAGCTAACATTAGTTTATAGATTAGCTAACAATAAGGAACGTTAGCTAGCTCTTATCTGATGTTACAGAAGCAAACGTTTTGTAAAGATGTAACGTTAACTTAAACAGCTGATTAACTGTGGATTAAATCATTTTTATTTTTATTATCTTTCATATATTCCTGTGTGGGGGAGATTCTGGAGGGTTCCTCTGTTTAAGCCTGAACCACTCATTATTTGAACAAGGATCCAATTGCCTTTCCCAAATCTTTAAATACTCCAACTATCCTTTTGCCAGCCTGAACTACGAGTTCACCAGCTTTTACCAGAGGATATAATGGATTAAACTCCTCAGCTTCCTCTCTGGCCTCATTTTCCTGCCTGGACTGCAACTTCTCTACCTCATTTCTCAGTTCTCTGTCATGCTGTTCATTTATTTGATTCATCATGTTTGTCATCTCCCTTTCTTTCTCCTCTCTCTCTCTCTCTCTCTCTCTCCGTTTCTCTCTCCTCCTTCTCCCTCTTTCTCTCCTCATTCATCTCCTGCTTCTCCCTCTTCCTCTCCTCCTCTCTCTTTCTTCTCTCCCTCTCTCTCTCAGCCTGGAGTTGTTCATTCATTTTCTTCATCTCTTTTTCATATTTCTCTTGTAGTTTTCTCTAAATTTCCTCTTTTTCTTTGCGTATTTGCTCTTCTTTCTCTTTCAGGATGCGTTGTTTCTCCTCTTCGATTGCCCTCTCAGCCTCTTGGAACATCTCGTTGGTGTGGTGGCTTCCTCCGTTCTTCTGAACCAAATTTCTGATCTTCTGGAGCAGCTCAGTGACCTGAGAGCGATCCTTCAGCTTATTATTGAAGACATGGTACTGACCATTACATCTGAACACGAGTTCCTGCAGGTCTGAGCTTTCCGTCAAGAAGTCCTCAATAGTTGTGTCTTCAAGAAGATCTCCATGAGTAAAGAGAACCATGCTGTATCTGTCTGCAGCCTGGCCAAAGATTTCTTGAATCCTTTGCACTGTCTGCTTTTCCTCTTCAGTGTATCTGCCCAGCCTGATGACCACCAGGAACACATGGGGTCCAGGAGAAGCGTAAGAGATGCACTGGCAGATGTCTTTAGTTGTTTTGTCCATGCCAAACCTGGTGTCAAACAGGCCCGGGGTGTCGAAAACAGCAACCTGTTGCCCGTCCACCTCAGCTTTGCCCTTGGAACAGTCTACAGTCATAGACTTTGCACTGAACTTTGATTCAAAGCACTGTCGTCCCAGAATGGTGTTTCCAGTGGCACTCTTCCCAATGCCAGTCTTCCCCACCAGCACTATCCTTAGCTCCTCATCATATAGTTCTGTTGGTAAGAATGCATAACATTAGAATGAATGCTCTGCTTCACCATGGGACCTTTATGGAGCAGTTTTGAAATCTTTCATTCAAAGCTTAGAGATATTAGAGATGATCTTATCAGCTTTTTAGGGCTGAGACCATCTTGTGATGGGATCACACCAGCCGTGACGCCAAATCGGGCCAATGGCACAAAGTGGGAGGGCCAATGGCCCCTTCTCCACTTCCTAGGTGCGGCTGGTAAAGATGCAGGGTTGTCAGCTGTAGGTAGGGAGAGCCAGAGTGAGCACAGGGAACAGAATTTATAGCTCAAGGCTCTAGCCTGATAGATGATGATTTGGATTGGAGATAGCAGGTCTTCAGTATACGCTCAGCCCGTTCTCATTCCCAGGGCGACAAAATACTGACACTTTGTCACGGCCGTTGGTGTGCGATACCGACGCCAAGGCACCCTTATGAACTACAATGTAATCCAATCTGCGACAACACTAAACGCTCATGGAAAGTGCTCTAGTTTAAAGAGAGTGACGTAGTTTAAAGAGCAAAAGAGACACATAGGGCGGGAGGGGAGGTGGATGGTCCAACAAACACGAGGCTTTCATCCAGGAGACCGCTGTTCGTGTCCCGTGCGTTAAGATTCACTTTCATGTTACAATCAGCTGTTCGTTCGTGTTCCGTGCTAACAACGTTCAGTTTCTTTTACCCTTCACAAACGTTGGAGTTTTAAGTCCAACCATGTAATTTTTTTCTAAACCTAACAAAGTGGTTTTGTTGCCTAAACCTAAAGTGACTCTGAGGGGCGGTATGTGATGAGTTGGGATAAGAATATGTTGATATGTCACATAGAAGTGGTGTACATCATCTGGAAGCTGGGAACCTGAAGACTAATTTGAGATGCAGCTCAGCAAGTCAAGTTGTTCTCGTCATAAATCAGAAATAAACATTAATTAATTCATTAATTCATTAATTTGAATAAATTGTGAAAGTGTATAGGGGTTTAGAACATTATGATAGAAGTATGTGATGCCCATTCTCACTTATGTCTCATAAATTGTTGCATCAGTTTTTGGGTTGATACCATTTGTTACACAGATTTGGTGGTAAATTTAACCATTTTTTACCACTGGAGAATTGAATAATCACTATTATTTTGATTACTTTTGTATGTTTATCAGGTGTCTTTTTTTACCAGAAATAATTTCTTGACTACTGTTACACATGTTATATTGTTTCATATTGTATTTTCCACCCCCTCATCCTGATAGTTACTGTAAGTGTTTACATCACATACTGCTCCATGCTAACACATTACCTCTGCATGTCCTCGCTTTCTTCTTCACTGGATTCTGTGGGTCATTGCTCACAAATGTACCTGTAGAAACAAGAAGAGAGTAAGTTTACGGTACACAGAGTTTATACGTAAATATTAAGCTAACATTATATGATATAGATATGTATATAGCAGTATTTACCTAAGGCAAACTTCAGGGAAACATGTAATCTTGGTTGTTTATTTCTCCCTGATTTTTGTTCAGATTCCCGCTGGAATGTGTGCTGTTGTGACAGTTTTGGTTTAGAAGCAGTTATTGTGATATTCATGGTGCAGCTAAACCCAGTTACAGTGGTTCCCTGGCTGCAATGACTCCAACAGAGTAGATGTCATAGACATATATAGACACCGCATTGGACAAGTGAACGGGGGAGCTGCCGTTTCTCTGGATAAAAAGCACTATAACGTCTACATTTCTTAACCGATTTCAATGAGTCTTTATTATATTAAAGGCTTTATGATCTACGAGGAGTAGAACAAAAAAGTTTTGTCTCCAGTTACTTAGAATCTGGATAGTTCAGCTATAATCGCTGCTAGACGCTCAAGAGACGAGTGTGTACCGTAGGCTGACATGAACTGAATTATTGAAGTGATGGAAAATAATTCATTTATCAGAAGGAATTGTTAAAACTCACATTTGTCAAGTATGGCTTTGGCTTTTTTTCATTGTTTAAGGTTAATACTTGTAGAGAGGTTCCTATATAATAATATAATATAATATAATATAATATAATATAATATAATGTAATATAATGTAATATAATATAATGTACAATGAAATGTCTTCCTCCGTTTTAGCGATCATCCTTTCAGTCTATAGGCTACCACTAACACTGCTACTTTTATTACTATTATTTACTTACTAATAAGATCAATCACAATAACAGGCAAATAGTAGTACATAAAAAAATAATGTTAACAATAAATATTAATATAATAATATTTGCTATGATCTAAATTTATTGAAATAATAGTGATAATACAGCAATTATAAAAAACAAAATAATCTAATAGCGTAATTGTTAACCAAGACATACCATCGGTTTTATTGTTTGCAATATTAGACACATATCGTTTTTAATACGTATCGTACATTTCATGTTTTAAACACAATATCATGTTAGATATGAACATCAACAAGCTAACATTAGCTCACATCAATTAGCTAACAATAACCAATGTTAGCTAGCTCTTATCTGATGTTACAAAAGTAAACGTTTTGTAAAGATGTAACGTTAACTGAACAGTTGACAAAATGAAAAATGCTTAAAGGAAAATGTGATTATGATAGTACTAGTTTTTAATAATTACCTAATCTTTGAGAAAACAAAAACAATCGCAACGTTAACTTAACGTTACTCCTCGTAGATCATAAACGTTTAAATATAAAATGACTCGTTGAAATCAGTTGAGAAATGTAGACGTTATAGTGTTTTTTATCCAGAAAAATGACAGCTTCTCTTGCACTTGTATAGACTTACAGGCCAGCCTTGCCCTGTCCAATATGGCACCCACATTAACGTACAATCCAGGAGTCTATATGTATATATGTCTATGTCCCTGGCTGCAATGATTTCAGATAGAGGGTGAATACAGGTGCTGCAGCAATGGACAGTATGAGAAAAATCATGTTTTGTTTTTACATTAAAAAGCATGTAAACATGTTCTAGTAGACCGCCAAAATAAAAGTATGAACCTGTAAATGAGCATATGTCACCTTTAACAACATGAGTATAGTAGTATCAGGACTTACCGCGGTAGTGTTTGCTGGCCATGTTTGTGTCACAGAGTGCAGGCACTGGTGAAGAGTCTCAGAGTCTTCAGAGTCTTCCTGCTGCTTCTACTCTGTCAGATGACTGAATAGTTATTATTTTCCATTAGCAAGATTACGTTTTCATTACTGGAATTTATAACTTCTAAAAATAAACTTTCATATAATCTTGTAATTGAATACACAAATATTGCATCACCACTGTACTGAGATTTTGAGGAATTCCCTTTAACGTATAGCTCAATTTAAATCTAAATATTACTTTATTATTTGATAATTGTTGACTACTGTTTTTGTTTATTCATACATGTTGAATTGTATACACTACATGCCTGTAGACAAATTTCACATTTTTGCGTGTACAGCCGTCCTGCTGTGTACTGACTTAAAAACTGTCTGGGTCACGCTAATGGTAGATTAGAATGAATGTTTTGGAAGTCTACTAATGTCACAGTCTTCATTTCCTTACATAGTATCAAAATACATAGTCCATTCTACGAAACATCTTGGAAATTACTTTAAAAAAAATTACGAACCTGTAAAGTAAAGCTTGAGTGAATCATTTCTGAATGAATTCATTAATTCTATTATTTATATAGAAATAAGTCAGGCACAAATCCTCCATATACCATCAAAACAGTCTGCAGTTTATCAGACTTGAGTTGCTGTATCCTCCACACTGCTCACCCCTCCCTTCACCATTTACAAGAAATGGCAGGACACTGCAGGAAACAGTGCACACGTCTGTTCGCCCTGAATGAAAATGGAACTAGGTTTTCTTGGAATGTTCTGTGGTACTATAAACAGAACATACAATACCAGTGTTGTGTCCAGACTCAGAGCTGTTGACCTTCATTGTTGTTAGATATAGATATCGGGGCGCTGCCAATTTGGCCCCTGAGGGCCGTGGCAGCCATTTTCCAATAAAGGCGCTAAATATTCCAAAATGTTGCAGAAAACTGATTTTATGACTCTTGATGATTTCCAAGGTGTGTTCAAGCTGATTAAATCAGTTGTCAGAAGATCACAGGCATGATTTATTCTACCTCTTTAATTTTAAGGGTACTTTTCAAAAGCTTTTAACCTGAGAAAAATGTGAAAACCAAATATAAGGAGCATGGTCCCTTCCGGGTCAAACTTCATCCCCATGCCTTCATGGTAGAATGACAACCATTAGCAGTAAAATTGCTGATACTAAGATACTTAAGATACTGAACTTTGGTAGAAATTTGGGTTTTATTGCTAGCAGTAAAATTTAAAGAAATAACGCTGGGTAAAGTTCAGGATTGTAACCTCTAATCACATATCTTTTCAGATATGTGTAACAATAGGATCGTTTGTTCCTAGTTGATGTGTAAGTGTGACACAGACCAAAGTAATGCTAGCGAGAGCTGAGTTAATGTGTGGACTGTCTGATTGAATAAAGTCACAAGTAAGCAAGAACAATGTTTTAACCGTCCATTCTGTATGGTTTATGAAGAACACAGAACATAATGAAACAATATGTATCTAGGCCAACTAGGATCTAACCTGAATACTCATTCACACACTGATGGCTAAGCCTTCGGAAGCAATTAGGGGTTAAGTGTCCTGCTCACATCGACATGTGACCTTACGATCGGTGGATGACCTGCTCTACCCTCTGAGCCACAGCCGCCCCAATAATGAACAGACAAAGTACACAGAGTCATTACAAACACAGCAGTTTTAGCTGCTTTTGACCTGTTAATCAGGGAAAATATCCTCTCTGGTGTGCTTCTATCCACCTTATTCTCAGGGGTGCTACTGTAGAAATGATTATATCCATAACTTCTGGTGAGGTAGCAGAAGTAGCAGTAAGCTAGTAAGTCCCATAGGCTAACCATAGTGGCTAACCACCAACGGCGCTTCTTTTGAAAAGTAATTCACCTTCATTTTACAAAATCCTCCTTTATTTTTTAATTAACGTTACATTTGAATTTTCTAAAATGTCCTTGCGGAGCTCTGGTACGGTGTTCCGTACACTTTACATCCGTCAGCGCCACGCCAGACATCACTGCTCTGTTGTTAAGAGCCAGATGAGCTTGTTTGTGTGCTCATTCTCTGAGGAAATATCCATTAGACCATCTACACTTTGACTGATGTCTTTTGGACCAAGAGTTTTTGAGAAAAGTGATGAAAAGTAACGCCTTCGCCTGTGTACGGAAGATCATTAAGCTTAACGGTGTTCCATACAGACATAACATGATCTCAGCGGCGATTAATACAAATTTTAAATGTCAAAATATTCAATTGATGTAATAAACGTTAACTTTATTTATGTTTTATTAAATAACACTGCTGCAACATCAATATCGGGCGCAGGATTACGTGCAAACAGCGTCTGTGTTGACAGAGTTGCTGCTGCAGTGCCAAGTAGTCAGTGCGCACCCTTGATGTTAAAAATGCCTGTTTTAAAGCTGTATTCAATAAGGGGTAATATATTCAACAATGTATGATAGCATAATAATCATTTCATACAGACTAGAGTACTGTGAGAAGCATAAATTAAGTTGAAATGTACATTTTCTCCTCTGGGTGCTGAGGGCGCACCTCACAAACTGACTGAAATCTCACAGGAACAAATGGTGGAGGTCTCTAGCTCGGTCTAGAATGAAAGAGGGGGAACTGAGGATGACACGCATATAAATGTTATGTATGATCCGGAAGTATTTATTCAGCGATCAGCGGAAAAATGTCATCTGTACAGAACATCGTTAGTGTACAGAGTTAGTGTACGTTAGTTGGGCTATAAAGAGCAGCGGAGAGGAGACGTCGGGTCCTTAAAAAGACTGACAGCAGTGCCAGGAGAACATTGTGGTGGAAAACTGCTACAGGCCTATGTTAATCATTGTAAAGCTACACATACAATATAATATGTTGTCATAAAAGGTTAATGTTGAATCATTCTGTGATAGTGACCTGGCCTCTAGATAGTGCAGGAACAGTCAGCATGACATTAGACTTTGATACTGAGATATCTTGATTCTATTTGTATTAGACCAGAACAGGCCAGGGGAATTACGGGAAAAACCTGTTAGAAGGGGATTAATCATTTCCTTAATTAAGGGTGTGTGTTGTGTTTTGTTATACTGATGTGCTTGAAAATATTAATCAGTTCTTGTGTTGACTGCAGAGACGCAAGGCTCAGATCTTTTATGCAAATAAAGGGTCTTTTGCCTCTCCACCCAGTTCTCTCTCCTGAGTCCGATTTTTCACCTACAACATCAGGTATGAGTTCATGTGTAGGGAGGACTCAGCATTGTAGCGTTGGTTTAATGACAGCCAGTTACTTTTACTATTTTCTGTACAGTTTAAATTGTAAGGCAGTTCATGGCACGGAGTGCAGGGCAGCATTAGACTACAAATAGTTTAAGTACAGTTATCTGTGTGTAGAAAACAGAACTTTGTTACTGTGGAAGTCCTGATCCGCCGCAGAGCTTTTCAGATTGTTCATCTCTTCACCGTCTGTAGCAACGGAGTCAATAGATTAGCTAAATATGCTAGTGTAGAATTATCTGAGGCCACTTCTTCAGGTTGTCCTCCCATCCCTCCATAGTAGAAGGCAGAGCTATGATCACATTATCCTGTTTGAGCTGTAACAGGTGGTGTTCACACATGTTTTACTAGAATACAATCGGTCTAGGAGAGACGATTACCGTGGAAAACGGTTCAGTGACACGACGCGCCGGAAGTTACGGACATAATTCACACAAGGCATCATGGGGGCTAGGAATAAAGTGGATTCATGGCCTTAAATACAGATCAATAAGATCACTTCCTGAACAGATTTCATAATCAGCAGATGGATTTATTAGTAGTTTAGCTTTTGAAATTGTAATGAAGTGACTGTTGGTTGTTATTACAGCCCAGAGCCAGTAGAGGGCTCCAGAGGATTACCCAGAGTGAGGTGCAGTGTGTTTAAAGCTCAGGACGGCGCAGGAAGCGCCAACACCTACCTCAGTGACTGAGCTCAAAGCTTATTTTGGACTGTTGAACTTTTACAATAAGTTCCTCCCGAACTTGTCTACATTACTGGCAACTCTGCACAAATTAATGAGAAAGGATGAAGTGTGGTCTTGGGGGCCAGAGCAAGAAAGGGCTTTCAAACAGTCAAAAGAACTTTTGCAATCCAGCAGTGTGTTAGTGCATTATGATGAAACAAAACAACTGGTACTTACCTGTGATGCGTCTCCATACGGGGTTGGAGCAGTGTTAGCTCACCGCATGTCAGATGGAGAGGAGAGACCCTATAGGGTTTGCATCACGAACGCTTTCAGCTGCAGAAAAGAACTATTCCCAGCTAGATAAAGAGGGATTAGCTGTTATATTTGGAGTACAATATTTTCACAAGTATCTGTATGGAAGAACATTTGTGATTTGTACAGATCATAAGCCACTGATAAGTTTATTCCATGAGACGAAAGCTGTACCACAGATGGCTTCACAGAGAATAATGAGATGGGCTGTACTGTTAAGAGCATATGAGTATGTTATCATGTACAGAGCAGGTAAAGACAATGGTAACGCAGACGCTCTTAGCCGTCTCCCACTTCCAGAGACACCCAGAGGTCCAGCACCGCCGGAGCATGTGTTAATGTTGGACCAGGAGCAGAGTCAATTAACGACATCAGACCAGCTGCAAAAAATGGACAACTAAGGATCCCCTACTCTCCGGGGTCCGTGAGTAAATCCTGAGAGGATGGTCAAATAACCTAGAAAGAGACTTTATGCCTTATAAACAGTTACATCAGTCGCACCCTGGGATGAGCCACATGAAAGGCCTGGCAAGAGGTTACATGTGGTGGCCTCGAATGGACACTGACATTGAGGACAAGGTAAAGTCACGCACCACATGCCAAGAACACAGAAAGGCACCGGCGTGTGCATCCCTGCACCCCGGGACTCCACATTGATTATGCAGGTCCTTTTATGGTAAAATGTTCTTAGTGATTGTAGATGCTCACTCGAAATGGCTAGATGTATACCCGGTGACCTCCGCTACATCAGCAGCGACGATAAACTGTCTGAGAAACAGTTTCAGCACACATGGTATCCCAGAGATGATTGTGTCTGACAATGCCCAGTATTTTGTATTAACAAAAGAGTTTATGACCCGAAATGGAATCACACATGTCACATCGGCACCGTACCACCCCTCATCTAACGGCTTGCCTGAAAGAGCTGTACAAACATTCAAAGAGCTCATGAAAAAGAGCACATGGGGCGGCCTGACGTCTGGCTTAAGATA